>CM069537.1:10236315-10263815 GCA_035773235.1 Eospalax fontanierii | reverse complement strand
GAGTTGGTAAGCAGTGCGTAGTATCTATCTCTCAGACTTTCAGGTGTGAACATGTTGCGGATTCTGTGGCTGTGTTGTTCCTGCTGGGAACAGAAACAAAACAGCAGGGGAAATGCAGCCTTGCTCTCACATAATGTATGGCCTGTTTGTGTCAAAGAAAATGATTTAATGAGCTCAGCAGTAAGTGCAAACATGAAAGGTAAACCTGCGTATAAATATTTTTCTGATTCCTACCCCTAGATTTTCCTGGTTTTACCGCTGTAATAGAATGGTGTGATCATGACGTAAACTTACAAAGACATCATGGTGTGTAATACTGCTGGATCTATGGCTTACTCCGTAGCATCTGGAGTGAAGATTCACCGTCTAGCAGGATTGTTGTGATAGCCAAGAACTACATAGATAGAGGACAAAGGTGAAAAGTCCATTTACACAAGTGGTTCTGCCTCATGGTAGACTCAAAGTGCTGATGTGCTAGTCATTTCAAAGCAAGAGTCCTCTCTTCTACTCTAAGAAGTAACAAATCTCTCTGACTCATTTAGAGGCAGTAACATATAAAGTGTATAACTGACAGAAGAGTGCAGTGCCTTTCTGTTATCTGAGTACCGGCTGCTGATCGTATTCTGACAGTTTATACCGGCAAGAGGTTTCCAGTATCTAAAGGTCACTGCAGATAGTCACAGCAGCTGCTTAACATTCTTTCTGATTTGTTTGCTGCTGGAAAGCAAATTCACCTATTGTAACGAGAAGATGCATTACAGGGCTACTTCATAAGTGGCAGACTTTCAAAGTCTTGCAGTGATGACAGTGACGTAGTGCCCCTGCTCTGTTATAACCTTTGTATATTATTTAAGTGTAACAAATACTTCATTCATTGATTGCCCTAAACTTTGCATTTGGTGACACTCTTGCTGCTGTGTTAATATCGGGTCTATTAAGCTGGACCTCATGGTCCATTACCCTTTCTTTAGATTTGACCCCATGAAGCTTGGGGGTCTTGAGCACAGTGTGAAACAGCACAGGGTTTCACTCTCACCAAGGAGCTCATTAGGACTTTATAGAAACACAATAAACACTCACACAGTGCTAACATTTGCACTGAGGGATGCTCACCAGACACAGCCTGGTGTCAGGAGGTGCCCATTGTTCCGTTTCTCCAAGCCTGCACATTGAGTTAGCCTGCTAGCTAAAAAGGGTGCTCATTTATAATCTGACAGCTTTTTTTAACCTTTAGAAGCAGGATTCATTTACTGGTATTTTAGCTTTGTGGGATTTCCTCTAATCTTTCTGTGTCTTAATTCATTTCTTAAGGTTTCCACTTAAATTTTGGACTGCATAATTTAAATCAGTGTTCACAGTTTGTACAAGAATTCCAGTGAGAACCATGAACAGACAGTCTTTATTTTTTATAAACTACATTTGCATTATTATGTATGATTTTAATAAAGCAGGTAAATTCTGCCAGGTTGGTTTATGGAGGAATCAGCAATGAGATCACGCCTAGGATTTGCCCTCTGATACATCCATCTTCCACTGATTTTATATTTCATAGTAAAGAATTGTGGCATTACAGAGACCTGTCATATTATGTCAAACCACTGATATAACTAAGTTTCCCTCTTTAAATACAGGGAAATTTGACAGCATCAGGAACTACTTTCTTTCAGGCCCTGTGGGATGGCCAGATTGGAGAGTGGAATTTCTACGCAGAAGCGGAAGCAGCTGGTTGCCGAGAAGCCCTTCAACTAGGAAAGTCTTTTATGAGGGAAGTTCCAAGACCCCAAGTTCACTATTCAAATTAGTCTGATTTTCTTGGGCAGAATGCTTATGGAGACCCATACAAAGACTGCTTTCCTCTCTCTTTGTAAATTACTTAATGAAAACACAGGATTATACAAAACAAAAGAGGGTTTTTTCCCTCTTGTTGTCAATCAAGATTTGATGGCTTTGTTTTTGTTTCTAAAACAAAAAAAGAAGAAACAATTTTGTTTGACAAATCTGGGTTAATCACCTTACCTCCTACATCACTTTCCAAGAAAATTTCACTGGAAGTTTGGGAAAAAAAATACTGGCAACTCAATGAATTCCACCTAATGATGATGTGATAACACTTCCAAGACAAAATAACTATCTTATTTTTACCAACTCACTACTCTTTAAACAGACTGAGTTAGAGAGCAGGGAGCAGCTTTGTCTGTGGTGTGTGGCAAGAACACTGCCTCAGCCTTTTTATGTGCTGCGAATTTTACCATTCATCTTATGAATAAAATGATTAAGATTACTCTAGGAACTGGACCTGGCAGCACAGGCCTGTAATCTTAGTTACTCAGGAGGCTGAGGAAGGAGAATCACGTGTTTAATGCCTTCTTGGACTGCAGAGGGAGTTGAGGCCTAGTGTAGAGCCAAGTAGCCATCATCCAACATGACAGTGGATCTTGATTCATTTACTGATAGCTTAGCTTTGTGGGATTTCCTCTAAGGGAATCTAATAATGGAGGGTGAGCTGTAGTAGGGAGACAGGGAGCATCTAAGGGGATGGGAGAAGGGGGAGCTAGGCTTTGAAGCGTTTCCCCAGCAGAGCATGGAGAAAGACACTCAGTCTGAAAGTTCAGTGGGTAGAAAGAGCAGCGTATGTGGCGAGGCAGAGGACCAGGAGGTTGGCAAATGACGAGAATAGGCTTGGAAAAAGTAAGCTAGGCCCAGAGTGAGACGGGCTCCAAAGCTGAGATGCTGAGAGAGAATTTAAAATTTCTCCCCATGGCAAGTAAAGATTTTAAAGATCCACAGAAGGAACTGAAAGAAGCACTGTTACAGGC
Source organism: Eospalax fontanierii (assembly GCA_035773235.1). Lineage (NCBI taxonomy): Eukaryota > Metazoa > Chordata > Mammalia > Rodentia > Spalacidae > Eospalax > Eospalax fontanierii. The sequence continues at coordinate 10,260,999 of CM069537.1, read as the reverse complement.
AGACCGATTCTTACACTACCGATGGAAAGCAGAAGACAATTTCGGTGGAAAGATTCATTCAAGAGTGTGTAGACTTGAGCCCGAGCCCCGGGCTGTGTGTCTGTGTAACCAGGCCCTGTAGAATGCAAAGTGTGGATTCAGGCAGTGGAGCTTGAGACAGCGGCTGGCGATGGACCGTGGGTGGAAAGCAGGACAAGTATCAGGCTGAAGTCAGACTTCGGCAACAAGCTTTACAAAAGTGAAAACGGACGTTCTAGATGCCGAGATCTTTTAGAGAGAGGTGCAGGAGACACAGGAACATGGTATGTATCTCCAAATGACCATGTTCTGAGGTGTAATGTTGAGAAAGAATTTAAAGTCTCTCCAGAGCTCTGTGAATGCTGAGAGAGTACACCACTGAGTGGGAAAGTCTGCACCTGTGTCAGACGTCAGCTCCCCCACCCTCCCCTAAAGAGAAGGGCACTAGAGAACACACCTCTGGGAAATGCCAATCCGTACGGGATGGTGGGAAAGCTACACAAGAAGAGGCTGGAGGATAAGCATAGGGAGAGGATCTGTGGTGCCCAAAGTCTTCGTACTCAGTACGTATTTATTGAGGAACGAGTTAATAAACCCAGGTGTTGGCAGCTGCACTGCAATTGGATGCAGGTAAAAAGTCACCAGCACGATTTGTAAACAGTTACTGTCTCCGCCACCGTGGGATTTGGGGCTAAGGGAATGAACACTTCTGTGAGTTTGTCCGTAAAAACACACCGTTTTCTCACTTTTCACATAAATATGAAAATATTCTATCGTGCAAACATTTAGAATGTTTGTGCAGTTCTACAGATAAGAATCATACTATAAGACAATCTAAGATAACATAAGAATTATGATAATGCCAAGAGGGTAAAAGTTACATGATCTGCTGCAAAATTAAACTGATTCTAGAAAATAAAAACGAAAATGAGAGAAAGCTACGACTGCCTGGAAGAAATCCAGAAGTCACAAGCTGAGCCCTCCCTTTCACAGGATCGAAGACAAATTCTTTCAAGGATGAAAATAAAAATGATTCTGCTTTTGCAGCTTATGGCAGCCCATAAACACCAGCAGCCTGTCTTTAGCATTCCATAGTCAAGGAGACTCTTGCCCTGAAATTGATTTCTAACAATAATTAACTATCCATTTGATACCTTTTCAAGAGAATCAAGCCTGTGTGCAACGCTGGTCACCTCGTTCTGAATATGTGTCAGGATGTACAGAAGGATTAGAAACAGGTAGAATACAGTTGCCACCCTTGAAGGGAGACAGTGTCTGTGCTTGTATTATGTATGTTCAATAAAGGAAGGGCCTGAGAGCCAGAGCCAGGACAGAACACCCAGAGCTAAAATATCTAGCAATCACAGTGAGTACTGTGAAGTAAGGAGGGCCTGAGAGCCAGAGCCAAGACAGAACACCCAGAGCTAAAATATCTAGCAATCACAGTGAGTACTGTGAAGTAAGGAGGGCCTGAGAGCCAGAGCCAAGACAGAACACCCAGAGCTAAAATATCTAGCAATCACAGTGAGTACTGTGAAGTAAGGAGGGCCTGAGAGCCAGAGCCAAGACAGAATACCCAGAGCTAAAATATCTAGCAATCACAGTGAGTACTGTGAAGTAAGGAGGTCCAAAGGAGGAAGAATTGCACGTGTTTTCACTGCAAAGGAGAAGAACCTCTTTGGGGAGAGTTAACGTCTGCACTGAGCTTTAAAGGAAGAACATAAACAGTTTTAGTGGTGGGTAGCCAAAGTACGACGACGTACGAAACAGGAGCAAAGGTCCAGAGTGGCAGAGAGTGAACCATGAGACACTTGAGCGGTCCTGAGTCTCGTCCTCCATCCCTTCACCCATTTTCTCGTCCTAGCACTGGGTCAGGCATTGGCTGCTCAGATAAATCACAGCCGCGGAGTGACCATGCCTGCTCTCATGTTCTATGTCTCAGAAGAGGTCAGCTTTGCCAGGTTTCTAAGCCAGCTTCCTCCAGCTGCCGGAGGAAGAATGTGCTGATGTAAGACAGAAAATCTCTGGGGACTTAAAGAACAAGGACCACAATCCCCTGTCTTCTAAACATGGGACTGTAGGAATTAGTCATAGTACATGTGCTGTGAGGAAGGGGGTGCTGGACGATAGACCCCCAACATTTATGAACTTTTGACAGGTTTAAGAACTGGAAAGTTGTGACCTATTTGAAGTGATGTTTTCCTAGGAAGTGCATTTCTCTACAGGCATCTTAGTCATGCAGATGTGGTATGCCCTAGTTACTGTTGAAGGGAAGCCGGAATTCCTAAGATGAACTCAGCTGCTGCTGACTGAGAGAGAGTATCTTTGCTTATGATTAAACACTAGGCTTTGACTCCCCTTTTCAAGAATTTGGTCTAAGTGTCTTAATGGTCAAATTTGCATTTTAGGCTTCTTGTTTATATGCCACAAACCCATCTATTCTATCTGGCCCTCTACTCAGCATTTAAAGATTGAAGAAGAAAAATATTTCCGTGATTCCCTAGGGACAATAGCTTAACTAACTTATTTTTCCAAAGTATAAAATTAATATGTATTTTACAATGATCAAAAGTTAGAAACTGTTGGAGAAGATGGCTCAGTTGATAAAGTACTTTGCCCCAGAAATGTGAGGAGCAGGGTTTGGATCGTCCGAACCCATGTAAAAGCTGGGCAGTCATAGAGGCCACTGATAATCCTAGCATTTGGGAGGAAGAGGCAGGGGATCCCTTGAGGCAAGTTGGCTAGCATAGACTAGCCAGAATCAGGGTTCAATGAGAGATCTTGTCTTAATAAGGTGGAGCATAATTAAGGAAGACACCCAGCATCAACTGTGGGCCTCCACACGCACATGCATTCGCGTGCTCTTGTATCTAAGTTATTATACTACTTCTGTTATGTGAATCTACACATATACAAACACACATTCACATGACAAAAATATCAGAAACAGCCCAAATGCCATTAACAGACAAATGGATGAGCAAAATGTGAAGTATCCCTGGAGTATTATTCAACTACAAAAGGAAGAGACTTGTGGTCTGTGCTGCAACACAAGTAAGCCTCGACTGCATTACTCTAGCGGATGAATTCAGGCAACAAAGCCTGCCTCTTGTAGGATATAATTTACATAAAATGTGTGCTGTGCAGAAAAGGACATTCTGTAGGGACAGAAAGCAGGTTGGTGGCTACCAGGGGTTGGGGAGAGCAGGCAGTGGGGAGTGAAAGCTTAAAGTGTACAGGAATTTTGCATTAAGAAAGTCAAGTTTGGAATGAGATGGTAATAGTGGGCATACAGCATTGTGAATGTACTCGATTGTACACTTCGAACTTGCTCAAATGGCAAATTACATTTATATTTTTATTTTATCACAGTAAAAATAAATTTAAAAAATCAATTCATTGTCCTTGTGGGAATCATGCCCTACTAAATTCCTTGAGAACTAAGGTGGTTGAATAAAATATGTTTAAAAAAATATTAAAAATTTGTGTGTGTGTGCCACTTGTACACGTATGTGGTGGATGGAGGTGTGCACATGGAGGCCAGAGGAGGATGCTGGTGTCCTGTCCTGTCATTCTTCACCTGATTCCCTTCAGACAGGTCTTTCATGAAACCCAGAGTGAGACTGGCAGCAGCTCTCCCCACTTCCCACATCTCTGGGGTTATAGATTCGAACCTAGCCAGCTTTTGACACGGGCACTGGGGACTGAAATTTGCTCAAATGGCAAACTTGCACAGCAAGCACTTACTTGCTGAACCATTTACCACCTCCAATCCCATTCTTCTAGTAAAAATTACTCATTGTCTGAAATTTGAATGTAACTGGACAGCTCAATGTGCCACGTGTTTCTTTTATATCTGGCCTCCCTATGTGGAACAGAAATTTTGAATTTATCACCATTTTATCCAAGTACCTCTTACAATGTCTAGAACAGTGTAGCCCTGAAATAATATTTATTGCATGGATATAAATTTGAAACTTGAAAAGGCACATAAAAACAGAAACTATAGAAAGATGTCACTCAAATCATTCATAGATCCATTGAGCAATTAAAATAACACCCAGAATTCTTTGTTTTCCATCTGTTGTTTCTTTTCCTGGTTGTTGTCATCACTGTAAAACACCTGCATATCTTTGTAGTTTTCATTGGTGATATTAACATAAACATCACATTATCAAACTCTCCTAATCATCACAAATTTAAAAGCTGAACATTTAACCTGTTCTGTAGACATAATAATTTGCTTTATTACCAAACTATCTGGTTTAAAGCGTTCTTCAATGCTTTATGTAGGCCATAGGTCAAAAAGTATAGCAGTATTTTAAATCTTTTTTCTTATTTCTCTAAGATAAACTAACAAAAAATACACATTGTATGCTATTGCAAAATTAATTACAATCATGCATGTTTAGTTATTATAAATTTGAGTGTTCATTACACATGTTCTGGCTATGACTATTTAACAATTTAAAGTCTTTGCTATTTTAACATGAGAAAAATAAAGTCTATAAAGTCTGGATGTTTTAATTCATGGTGTTTAAAGAATGGCAAGTGAGCATTTCTGGCACATCTGCCAATCAACATTTCTTCTTTAGTGACTAACGTCTACTGACTTGTCAGTAGAACTTACAGTTCTCATTAATTTGTAGATGCAGATCAGAGATGTATCTGACATTCATTGATAAATAACTTTAGTCTTTTAATTTTGTCCATGCTTTTTTGTTAGAGAGATTCATTAAAGGATACAGCTACTGGCTGTTGCTACTGTATCTCATGATTTCCTTTGCTCTAAAATCCTGACACATCCTCCAGCATCCATCCCACAGCTGAGAGGCATCTCAGTTGCTTTTGTAAAGATGTTTTCACTTGCAACAATTCAAGTGAAATCTGATGGAAGTTAGACAGGAGGCGCAAACAATGGCAAACAATCAGTAAAGAAAAACAGTGAATGAAAAGGAATGTTTAGTCAATCAATCAAGTTTTATTTCTACAAGATCTGCTTAGCAGTAAAAGAGGACAAGTATGTCAATAGTTAAGATTTGTAGGAATGGTTTAGAAGTTTCTATTACACATGATAATACATTTGTTTGTGAATGATGATGTTTGATTTATTATTTTCAATTTGTCTTATCACAAATTTGATGCCAGCATATGACCAGATATCCATTTCTACTGTTCCCTTCTCTTAAGAATTTTTCTTGCAATGAGGTGTGGCCTTCAGGCCCACCCCTCGGGTCTGGACCAGCTGAGCAAGCAAAGAATGACCTCCAATTAGGAAATCATAGTTTATTGGAGTTACTTACAAAGGATTTCTCTGCCAGATAGTGGAGGTGACGGGAGGGGGAGGGCATCCCATATTGAGGTCTACATTTTGATCAGAACCACTGTGGACTCTGGGGCACTCTGCCAAATTGGCTACCAGCCACTGGAGAGCTAGTCTCCTACCCAGAATTCACTGCTGTCCCCCTAGGCCCTCTCCCTCAAGTCACTAGTTGGTTGGAAAGCATTGAATCTATTGGCTTAGCTTCTGTCTATCAAATTCTTAGAGGTGTGTCTTGCCAGTGCTGATGTCACTGTTGTCGGCATCAGCAGCATTTGGATCCAGCACGTGCCTGCCTCCACGGGAGCCAGAGGGAAACTCCATGTAAACTTACTCTACATCCCTCTTCCAACTTTTTGGCTAGGGAGATAGCTCAGCCAGTAAATTTCTTGCCATGAAAGCTCTAGGACCTGTGTTCAGTCCCTAGAACCCACATAAAAAAGCTGGATGTGGTGGTGCATGGCTGTAAGTCCAGCACTGAGGAGGTGGAGACAGGAGGCCCCTGGGCTCACTGACTGGCCATTTTAGCCTACTTGGCAAGTTCCAGGCCAGTGAGAGTTCCTGCCTCAAAAAAATATTAGGGTGAATTGTGCCTGAGGAACAATACTGAGGATTGGGTTCTGTCTTCCACAGGAAACGCACCTCCTCCCTCTTGTACCTGCACATGTCTGAGCGCACATACACACATGCACACCAAAGAATATGGAATCTTGGGTATTTTTTATTTTCTTTGAAGTGTTGTGTCAGGCTGGGGGCTAGTCAAACAAGATTAAGTCATTGTTCCTCATCATTCCTGTGATCTAGTGAGAAAGGCATTTGTATAATTAGCTATCAGTAATCTGAAGTACAAAGACATGTGCTAAATACATTGTATATTAATACCACAGAGGGAGAATTGGTGAAATTTAATGGACGGAATTTGGATCAACCTTTGAAGAACAAGTGGGATCTTTGTCAACAGAGAAGGATGGAAAGGCATTCAGAGCTCAAAGAGTAAGTGAAAGCAGACAAAGAAGTGATGAGTGTTCATGGTCCATGTTTGAGATGTGTTAAGTAGACTGGTATTGCAAGCAGAGAATGTGTAAAGAAATGAGGAATTTGTGCTGAAAACAGTAGCTTTGGGCTAGATGGGGAAGGTGGCGAATGCCACAGGCTATTGCCATTGCTCTTAGTTGCCCACCAGAACCTGATGGTGGGACCCTATTTCTCACCATGTCACACACTTTGATAACAAGACATGGAGAAAACAAGCTGGTACTGACCCGGAAGCTTTTTACCTCCTGGCTAGCTTTCATGATGTCAGAAGATGTCTTGCATGTGCCAGACCAGAGGAGAAAAGCCAACAGTCTTACCCAGCTGTGTGCCCTGTGAGCTAGAATCATGACCAGCCTGAGAAGAAATGCCCATTAGTGCAACAGGGGCATAAATTACGGGGTAACTAATAGATTTCTAATTAGATTTAAAGCCTGTTCCACAGAATGTGGGGGAATTCATGCCTGGTATGGTACCCTGACCAAGAACCCATGACTAGGAAGGTCATAAGCTCTGCTGCTATCATTTTGCTAAATGGACATAGTGTCAAATTGCCTTTTGAATAGTTATCTTTTAAAATATTTTTAATTAAAAAGTTTTATTTTATGTGTATGTTTTATATTCTTGTGTGTAAGTGCACCTGTGCATGCAGAGCCTATCGGGACAGACGAGGGTGTCGATCCCCTGGAGCTGGAGTTATCGATGACCGTTAGCCACCATGTGGGTGCTGGTGTTTGAACCCCAGTCTTCTTTGAGAACAGCCAGTGCTCTTAACCACTGAGCCATCTCTCCATCCCCTCAACATTTATCTTTATACCCACAAACCAGTGCAACCCTCACTCCTCATCAGAGGAGCTTCTTCATACAGCAGGTGGTGGCTGATACAGAGAATCAAACATGATCATATACAAAGAAGTGAGCGCGGTGTGCTCAGCCCTACGGTACGTCTAGAAGCCTCCCCAGGGCTCAGGGGATGAGGAGGAAGGGGTGGAAAGACGGCGAAAGTCAGAGGTTGGGGAGAAGTGCTGTGAAAAGTGTCTTCTGCACATGGCAGGGCTATTGCACTTGTGAACTCACAGTGGCTGTGATCACCTACACAAGATGTGCACAGGATGAAGCCAGTCGACATTCTAGCACCGGCAGGGTAGGCCCTCCGGTTCCATCTAGCTGAGCTGCTGCTGGCAGTGGATAGCTGCAAGGGAGGGAGGTCAGTTTTCTTAGGTGGTGTGGTCCCCGGTAGGCCACTCATGCTCCAGTGGGTGCACCCTACATTCTTGCACATGTGGACATCACTAACCAGACTAGTGGGATAAAAGAGGAAGAAAAAGAAAACATGAAATTTGGAGGGGGGACTTTTGGGTGGTAGCCAGGAGACAGAGGAAGGGTGGGAGTGGACATGATCTAAATACTCTGTATTCATGTATGAAATGACCGAAGAATAAATAAAAATGTTTTAAGAACCCTTTATTTAATGAATAAAGGAGACACAAAGAAGACCCTAAAATCTTCTGACCCGGGAAGCACTTGATGCTTCCTGTGTTAAGATGCTAGCTCTGTCTAGCTCTGTAGAGGGGTAGAGCTGGACCAGTGAGCAACAGTCTAGAGGCAGAAAATTAGCTTAGTAGAGAGACTTCAGTTACTGCCAAATGAGGAATTGTACTCATGATTTTATTGAAAACTACTGTTATCTCCTCCTCCTTCTCCTCCTTTTCTTCCTTCTCCTCCTCCTTCTCTTCCTGTTCTTCCTCCTCCTCCTCCTTGTCCTCCTCCTCTTCCTCCTCCTCCTCCTTCTCCTGCTTCCTCCTCCTTCTCCTGCTTTTTGAGACAGGCTCACATGTATCCCAGCCTAGCTTTTAGTTTACTATGTAGCCTAAGCTGGTCTCCAATTTATGTTAAACATCCTGCCTCAGTTTCCCAAGCGCTGGTATGGAGTATGTGCCACTGCTCCTGAAACACCACTCTCTCCATTGGCTTTGAAATTCTATTTTATAAATCTGAAGAGGCACGGGGCCCCTCTATTGTCACTTTTGCTATAATCTGAGGTCATCCTTGGCCCAGACTTGCCTTTCTCATGCTGTGGTTGGCAGCTCTTGTGAACTGCAGGTGGCAATGCTCTCCGAACATCTAAGAAATGTACGGGGATGGCAAACATTCCTGTTCCTCTTCAGAGTGAGCACGTGGGCTCCTTGCTCTGTCCCCAAACTGAAAGGAAATGAAACCGTGAGTGCTGTTGTAGCTACAGAACCTGGGAGAGGCAAGAACACTCTGTAACTGAGAACTTCTACACCCATGGCTTTGTGGTTTCAGGTGCTTCCTAGAAAGTACAATTTTATTTTGCTATTAAGACCACAACCACAGAGGTAGTGGTAATACTGTCTTTATTTAAATTGATCTCTCTTTTGGTTTATTTTCTCCCTCCCTCCCTAGTGCCCAGGCTTGAGGGATATGCCACCACGTCTGGTTTGAATTTTCTTTACAGATGTCATTTATGTGTGAAGTACAGATGGATGGAACAAATCAATATCCATAATTATAATTAGTTATTAACTAAGAGATTTTCTAGTCACTGTTTCAATGAATTCATGTGAATTCCCTCATCTGATTTTTCTAGTGAGCCTGTAAAAGGGGCAGAGATAGTATAAGAAAATTCACACAATGAAAGGATCCTATGAATCTTTTTAGTGTTTTTCCACGCGTTTGATGCATCTTCTGTTTATTGCTCCTTCTTTTAAAAATATTTCTTTAAATTTTATTTTATTGTTTTGAGTAAGAGAACAGTTTTGAGCATCTAGCCAAGCAAATAGTCCCCTCCCACTTAGATAAAATACAAGGGAAGTAATTACCTTGATCTCTCTTGCTGCTTAGTTTGTTTCTACTCACTCTGTAGATTTTATTTTTTCCCTCAATGGACAACTTGGTTTCACTTTGTAAAGCCCAGTGTTCACTCTGTCAGAATTTTTCTTTCCACTTGACAGTCAAAAAAACTTCTGGTATCTGTGAGGATTAAGTCAGGAAGCAGTTTTTAACTACAACAAATTGTAACGTTTGCACAAGGAAGTGTTGCTTTTATAAGTGATGGGAAACTTCAAATTTGATTACAAGCAACCTTTGGCTTCCTATCTGTTCAACAATAGGCCATGTTGTTAAGGGCAATTTCCATGCACAGCATGTGGGTCCCATTTTTTCATCCTTAGACATGGTTGTTTACTGTTCAGTACTGTTTATGCATTTTAATCAGGCTTTTTCAGTTCCCTTAATAAATCACTACAAAGCGAACGTACCAAAACAAGGACTATTATGCTGTATTGGTTACATTTACACATTATTTGTTGCCTGGAGTTCAGTATTCAGATTTAAAAAATAATGACAACAGAGTATTATATTAGAAACTTCCTTGCTAAACATCTGCCTTGAGCTCTGTCCTTTAACAGTAGGAGCCTGACTTTAAAATTCAGTTCAAGCAAGAATGACTTAACAATTGGAACCTGCCATCCGTCCTTGGGACTGAAAGTCTTTTTGATGGGATGAGGCTGACAGCCCAGTTCCTGCTTGGCAGGCATTCCCATGAAATGAGCCTGGATTAGTACCGATAAATGTTTAGACATTCAGGTATCTTACTGTCTGAGAAGAGTGTTACTTGTTAAGGCAATGGTAGGCAGAGAAAAGAAGAGTTTGGGGGCATTTACGCCTGAGCGAAAAAGGTCAAGGTCTTGTTAGGATCATCTGGCAACCAGGCAGAAGAAACACAGTTTAAGCTAGCTCTCTTTCTCTTTAAAGGCAAACTTTCATTTTCTCTCCAGTGAGCTTTAAAAAAATGTATTTTTTCCCCCAAGAATTTTTTGTTGTTGAATTAAATGGACTTTAATAATTCTGGTTTCTAGCGTTACAAGCAGATTTTTATTAAGATATACTATTTACTATTTTAAATCCCAGGGTAGGGGTTAGACTGTCATGAGAGAAAAAAGAAAGCTATTGGTGCTGTGCAATGTAGATTTGTATTCTATAACACGATGTAGTACTTAGAATTTAAGTCCAGCGATCAATAAAACACTAGCATATTTTAGAAGAATCACTGGAAAATTAGTAACATTAATATGTATTACAACTTGGAGCTTAGGGTGGTAGTTTATGAAATATAGGAGTCATAGAAAAACATTTTAAGTAAATGTTACCCAAACTAAGCGATCATTAAATGTCCATGCTAAGCTTCTTTTCAAAATATATTGCATTGCCCTTGGACACCAATTTACAAAATCCTCTAGAGTCTTGTGGAATTCAGCAAAACCAGGGATTTTGTATAAATCCTCCCAAACTCAGTTCAAGTTTTGTTTTAGAAATATGCTAGAGAAAACATTTCATTGGTGAGAAACATGCTCATGTGTTTCATTAAGAGGTGAATGTGAGGGCTGGAGAGATGGCTCAGCAGTTAAGAGCACTGGTTACTCTTATAGAGGACCCTGGTTCAGTTCTCAGCACCTACATGGAGGCAAACAACTATTCATAACTCCAGTTTCAGAGAATACAACACCCTCTTCTGGCCTCCATGAGCACTGCACGTACATTGTACAGTTACATACAGGCAGTCAACATACTCATATACATAAAATAAAAATAAATAAAAGCTCTTTAAATAGGCCAGGCATAGTGGTGCATGCTCGTAACCGCTGTCCCCAGAAAGCTGAGGCAGGAGAGTGCTGCAAGTCTGATGACAGCCTGGGCTATAAATAGAGACCCTGTCTCAGAAAGACCCTAATGGACAAAACACAAAGGACTAAATAAACACACACAAAACCAAACAAATGAAGAAAGACTCAGGCAGACCTCTGCGGGATTCACCGTGGAAGTGGCAGGCTTGGGGTATGTTCTGATTGTAACTACTGCATATCTGCTGGCGTAGTATAAAAATAGTCCATGTCATAAATACGAATTTGGAATTTCATTTAAAAGTTTTCTAAACTATTGAAATGCCCAGCAAGTCCTCATTTACTCATTCCTTTTTGCCACGACAAATTTTTGGTTTTTTATTTCAGATTTTTTTTTATTTCTCCACCCCAGGTTTTCATCATGTGATATTTTCCCTCATGGTGCTCCATGGTGATGGCTGCACTGGGGACAAGCCCCAGAGCAAACGGAACCTGTGGGTGACAACTGACAGTTCTCCTTATTTCTTAATCCACAGCGTGTCGTAAAGGCACACACTGTTAACTCCCAATATTCTCTTTAGTGAGTCAACACTAATTTTAACTAAGCACATTATACACAAGTAAAAACAAAACAAAACAAGCAGTTTTATGGGTGGGTGAGTGTCTTAAAAATTTTTCTCAGAGAGGCAGGTTTTGGCTCCACCCCTCTAGGTCTGGAACAACCAAGTGAACGAAGTGTGATTTCCCCAAATCACACTTTGGGAAACCAGAGTTTATTTGGGCCTTACTTACAAGTCTGAGCCTCGGATTTAATATCTTCACCAGAACTGCAGAATTTTCTGACCTTTGCCAAGATGGCAACCAGCCCGCTTCATCCGTCCCCTTCCTTAGTCCCTCCCACTACATACAACTCAAGTCATTGGTTGTTTGGGAGAGGTAGCTAACTCTATTGGCTTTTTCCTTTGTTAATCAAGCTCCTTGTGCTGTGTTCTGATTGCACACATCCCCATTCTGACAGAGGAAAAGGTCATGCTACAGCATGATAATGTGATTGTGTTCTGGAAAATAAGATGTAAGCAGAGGTATTGTGTGGATTGTTCAAGAAATCTTAGAAGAATGTTTTCTTTTCAACCCCAAACATGTATTCTTTCCCGTGAAGTGGCCTTAAACCCATGTGGAAAGTAGTTGGCTGCACCTTTGTCCCTGTGCCACTATTTCTGTAGCGAGAGCATCTTGCTTGACAGTTATGATGTTGTCACACAGGGGCCATAGCTGAGCAGGACTATTGGTGACAATTTTCTCCTAGCAGTCTGCAGGCACCTTCTGGTACTTCATATGCTACCATCAGAGAGAAAGAACTTCCAGCTCAGTCCCAGCTTGTTTATACATCCTGCAACAAGAGCATGCATAGTTTTGAGAAATAGGCATTTACTGTTTGTTTTGGAATGCAATCAAGAGCAGTGACAACACTCTGTAGGGAGATAGCCCACTCCTGACACTGAGGTTTTCATTTAAAACCTCGTGTCTACTAGCTGTACATTTTTCACTCATGGAAGGTGCTTTCTGAGTTTAAAGTTCTTAACTGCTGTTTTTACAATTATAGGCAGTCTGTTATATTTTTTATTTAAAATTTTATTTTATTTATATTTATGTGTGTGAGTGTTATGCCTCCATGTATGTAAGTGTACCCATATAGCGCAATATCTGTGGAGGACAGAAGAGGATGTCAGATCCCCTGGAACTGGAGTTGTGAATGGTTGTTGGCCACCATGTTGGTTGGTGGGACTCAAACGAAGGTCTTCTGCAAGCACAGCCATTGTGCTTAGTCTCCAAGCCATCACTCCAGCCCCACTAAATTTTTTTTTTTTTTTTTACTGAATCATTGTGTGCTTCATACAAAACATCTCAATCAATCTTAATCATCTCTATACCCCTTCTCCACTGGCATTCCCTCTAGGCCCCCAACTGGAATCCACATATTCCTTCATCTGCGTTAAGGTCTGTTGTGTCAAGTTAGTTTCCCCAAGTGACCTCAGTGCAGGTTCATCCACTGAGGTCTAGTCAGCCTATCCAGAGTCTCCTGCTTCAGGAGAATTAGCTCATCCTCACTCAACAGTCATCAGTTGCCAACGTTTCTTAAGCAAACGTCGGGGTCTGCCATCCACTTCCCCAGTTCCATGTCCAGCCCCACTTAAATTTTTTTTTTGTGTGTGTGTGTATGAGTGTATTTTCTGCATGTACTAAGTGCACCTAGGTCATGCAGTGCCTGCGGAGGTCAGACTCTTACAGTTTTTTTTAGATATTTTTAAAGATTTATCTGTGCCTTCCCCAACTGTAAAACACCCAAGATTTCGCAGTTGTGCCTGATCCCTTTACTCAGAGGGCATAGGGAATATGAAGTGAGAAAGGAGAGGAAGAAACCAACCTCTACAGAACAAGCGGATCATGAGGGCACAAACCTGAGCAGGTCCTCCCTGCAGCTCAGGGGCGCTCCCTAGCGGCCTGGGATCTGGAGGAGGAGCCGCCTCTCTCACAGACTCAGGGTTTTTATACTTTTCTCCCTATGGGGAGGGAAAGGTTGGGGTTGAAGCTGGTCATGTTGGGAAGGGCAGGTGCAGGCGTTTCAGGGAGAACTGTTGCAGCGCAGGCTGCAGTCATGTGAGACACCGGGTTCCAGGAGGGCAGCCAGGGGGTGGCAACCATGTGGGGAACGTTCCAGGGTGGCTAAGATTGCTGGAGGCCCACTGCCTTCTTCCCATTAGTCTTAGGATTCAGTGGCTAAAGGGATATTTAAAAAAATGTTAGCAAAGTTCACTCTAGCATGAGATGGGTCCTTGGTTCATATTGTTTCCTTCAAAGGACAAGGGTGGGAGGTCCCACCGTGCTTAGCAGCCTGTAATTCACAACTGTTCCTCATCCCGAAGCACAGCCACAGGGCTGTGCACTGCTCCACCCTGAGGCTTGGCAGTGCCTCACATTGCTTACATTGGGCCATGGAAGAGCAGGGCTTGTTCTTCTCTCCTTGTCACTCTGCTGGGACTGGCTCCCTGGGGCTGACAGGCTCTAGGTGACTCTGCGACCTGTCCCTGGTTGCTGAAGGAACCCCAGGCTAGGTAAATAATACCCATTCCCAGAGTATTTTCTAGAAAGAGAGAAATGTACACAGCATACGTTGGGAGGATAAATTGCCCGTGCTGGGGACAAAAATATTTTTCAGCTGTGCTATTAGAAGATATTCTAGAGACCGTTGTGCCCCTCTCTTTGGTTATCAGATTAATGAGGCAATGCATCCCAAGGGACTGGCATTTCTCCCTTGAACCCAGTGCTGGGAGAGGAAAAGCCTAAAGTCTGGTGCCAGTCAGAGGAGGTGTTCACACAGCTTTGATTAAGGATCAGATCACCTTGCAGGAGAGACTGGGAACTGAGATAACGATGGCTGTGGGACCACACCTTGACCGGGACTGCTTACTTATGCACACCCCTAACCTGTTTAAACCCAAACCTCATGTTAGGACTCCAAAGATGGGTTTGAGGGAAGGTCCCTGGACCTCTCTGTTCCTCTTTCCAGTATCCATTGGAAAACAGATCTCTTGGACGTTTTGAGGATGAGTACCTGGGCTCCGGCAGCGCTGGGCTCCGTAGCAGTGCCGATCTATACCCGTCCACTGCCATCCAGCGCGCCTCATCTTTCTGGGGACTTCCAGGAACTTAGACCCATCATCTGCCTGAAGAAGAAAGCAAATAACTATGCATTTAATGTTACTTTGCAAGCATTTAATGTTGTTTGGTAACCATTATATTCTTTAGGACATAGTAGTTACATTATAGTGATTTTAAAAATATTTATTATTTTTATTTTATGTGTATGAGTGTACTGCCTGTATAGGTGTAAGTGCGTCTGTGTCATGCAATGCCCACAGAGGCCAGCAGAGGGCATCAGATCCCCTGGAACTGGAGTTACAGACGGTTGTTAGCTGCCATGTAGGTGCTGGGAACTGAACACAGGTCCTCTGTAAGGGCAGTGAGTGCTCTTAGCTGCTGCTCTCTCCAGCCCCCATTACAGTGATTTTTATAATAGATGTTGGCCATGTGTTGATTTTATAGTGGATGCTTACTAAGAGCATACTAAAGGAGGAGCTGCATCTAAAGACAAGCAAACTGGAAAACACATTGGTCACTTACCTTATCTTGAGAAATGGTTACTACAGTTATCTAATGGGACATGTTTTCGATCACTTTGCTTGCTAAAGTGACTGCAGTACATCTGTTTTAACCCCTGCCTTTAATATCTGTTTCTGCAAACGTGCTGTAGAAGGACTTTCTCTTTGATGGTCTTAGGACATGGAGGTATCTGACTGGTTTTCACAACATACCCAAACCCAAGTAGCCTGCGTATTAGTGTGTGGGGGCGGGTATTTGTTGGAATACTTTTTCTGGAGAGATGTGAACAAATGTCTGTTCACCTCAGAAAGGGCACTGACAACAGACTAAAGTAACAATTCCATTTGTCTAGCTTGGTGAACCCGTGAATTTAGTGGGGTTACTTACAGAAGCATGGGTGAGGTTATTTACAAGAGCATGGGTGACCTGAAAACAGCTGCATCACTGCAGAGTCCCACCCATCACGATGACAAATGCAGGGAAGTTCCACTTGCAGTTAACCTTCTTGTTCCGGTGTGTGTCTCCCAGGATCACTTGCAGAGGGGAGCAATGACTAGAGTCCCAAGTGAGGGTCTTGTGACCTCGCTCTTCTTGATATTCTGTTTTTCATTCATTCATTCATTCATTTATTCTATTGCTGAGGCTTTCTCCCATCATTTCAAATTGGCTTATTGAATGTTTCACATTCTTTTTTATTTTAGCCTGAGTTTTCTTCAGTATTTCTGTCTCTTTTGTGAATTCAGTCAGAAGTTTATCCCTACCTTCTTTTAGTTCTTCGATTTGTTCATGTGTTCTTTAAATTTGTTGACTTCTTTGACCATGTTTATGATTGTTCTTTTAAACTCTGTATCCTATGGGGTTCTTTTTGAATTCTTCTATAGGACAGGTGGTATTTGGCGGGGTATATTATTTGGGTTTTTCATATTATTATTTTTCCATCGTGATTTTGGCATTTGTTTTGTTGTTTGTACTTCTGGTATGAGTCTCAAGTCTTCCTCTGTTGAGTTGAAGACTGATTTTGTTTGTATTCTTGATGTGCTTTCGTTGTTTTCTTACTAGGTCTAAAAAGCTGCTTGGTCTAGACTTCAAGTTCTCCCTTTTGATTTTGTATTGGAGGGACCATATGGCTCTAGTCCAGCTACGCAGGAGTTCTAACAGAGGTTCAAGTCAGGCACCAATCAGACACTCTCAGGCTTCCTTCTAAGGTCTGGTTTCGTTCTAGCCAGCAGACACAGAACAAACTGGGAAGCTCGCTAGGCCCAGCCCAGATTCAGCGCTCTCAAGCAGGATGGGAATGTGCGTACTGCGGGTCAAGACGGAGAAGTCTAACCCTGCAGCAGTGGGAGGGGCTTCAGATGGTCCCACGCTGGGAGGATTGGCACCACCACGCGGAGGCTGGATTCAGGCATTCTCAGGCACTCTGGGAATGTATGGACTGGTAAAGGGCTGCAGAGTCTCTCCCTGCACCAGTGGGAAGGGCTTCAGATCGTCTCCTGTTTTGTATTTCGAAGATATTCCTGGTCTACACCTGACTTCTATGGAAGCCAAGAAATCAGTTTTATCCCCTACTGAAGCTTTGTAAATAAGAAAAGCCAGCACAGTAGATACAGAAGGCCATTTGTAAAGGGAACATAGACTGCTTAAGTACTTACCCGATGCCACACTGTAGGTCTGAGATTTGAACTCGGGCAGCCTGACTGACAGCGGTACATTGACTGTCAGTCAATATCCCACCAGAAACTATGAAATAATATGGGTACAGTAGTCCTTGCCCTCAGAGGATGTGTTCCAAGACTAACCTCGCCAGCGAGTGCTTGAAACCACGGAAATCATCAGGGAAAAATACCTAACAGAAACAACTTAAGGACTGTGCGTCCTGTTTGAGAGGGTATAGTCCTTAAGGGCAGGGAAGTTCGTGGAGTACGTGGCGTGGGAGTGTTTGACTGGGTATCCTCATATCTCAGTGGATCAAAAGGCAAAAGAGTGCACCATCAGGAAGAGGGGGTGCCATAGTCCATACCATCCAATCTCAGCGACCCACTTTCAGCTAGACACATGTCCAAAAGCTTCCATAGCCTCTCTGAACTGCACTACCAGCTGGGGAGCAAGTGTCCAAATATAGGAGCCTGTGGGGTGCGTTTTTCATTGTAGCCATGTTGCCTACACGCTCCGTGCTTGGTAACAACCCATGACTATGACACAGATTAATGTAGCAGTTCAGCTCCGGTATTGATTATTAACAAAACAACAAAACAGAACTATGGCAATACACCATAACAAGTTATTTCAAACATATGAGATGCTTATTTTTAAAATTTTCCATTTAATATTTTGAGACTGTGGTTGACCAGATAACTGAAACCACAGACATCCGAATGCAGGTAAGGGCTCTGCTGAGTGCTCCTGGGCAGTGCCCCGGCCCCCACCCCCCGGTCTTTGGAGCACTCTCTTATAGCAGTTATTGACAATAATTGAGAAACTATTGAATAAGCTAAAATCATCTCCTTTCTTTTAGGAATAATTATTTGTTATATTCAAGAATTTAAAAAATCAGCTCTTCTGTGCCTTTGAACAAATGTGAGAACAAATCATCAGCTTGAGAAACACTAATATACATGCAAATTACACAAAGGCTTTATAATGGGAAGATCAAATACTACTAAGCAGAAAATCCACACAAAGACACATTTAAAAATAAAATGGGAACATCTTTAAATAAATCTTTTCAGCAACGTTGCAACTATAAAATATGCTTATGTAGAGAAAATGTTTTTAAATTGTTAAATTCCCATATTTTCACTTCATCATGAACTTACACTTGTGTCCACATTATCAAATTGCATTATAACAAAACAGTTAAACCTGGCACCTGTTGGAATAGAAGCAGAAATGGCTGATTCAACGTCTTTAAATATTTTAAGATTTAAAAACATTTTTGTTTATATGTGTGTATGTATCTGTGTTAGCATATGTTGTGTGCAGGCAATGTCCATGGGAGCCAGAAGAGGGTGTCAGGTCCCATGAAGCTGAAGTCGTAGACTGTGAGCTCAGGTCCCGTGAAGAGCCCTTAGCTGCTGAGCCATCTCTGCGCCCTTCCACAAAATTTATAAGTGGACTCCCCAGCATTTTACTTTCTCATTCTTTGAGAATACTTTTCTAATACTTTTCTTTCTTCTCAAATATACCATTTATTTCACTTTTTTATTACTGCTCTCTCTATTCCATTAAACACCAGAGCATCTGGTTGAGACCTTCCTTCCTGTCTACCACCACATCTACTCCAGTTGCTTCTGTACTAAGAGCTTCTGCCTTTCTACCCCAGAATAGAAGGATCCACCCACTTGGGGCCAAGCAGCCAGACTGAGGCAGAAACCTAAGCACCCTCAATGTGTAGATGAGGAAAGTGTCTCCAACTCCTGGCTTAGCTCCTGCACTGATTTCTCATCTTCTACAAAATTATTTCTTCCTTTCTATTTGGGTTATTCTTGATAATATATAAATGTACTGTGAAACTGCCCTAAACAAATCCCCCAAACAAACACTCCAAACAGTCAACCTCATAATGCCCATTTGGACACGGCTCATTATTCTGCTTCCCTTTACATTAAATTCATTACATTTTCCCTAAATTCTTCCCTCCTCCTTTTCATTTCCTATATTCTTTATTTTTCTTGAGACAGAGTCTTGCCATGTAGCCCAGGCTGGTCTCAAAATCTTGATCTTCCTGCTTCAGTTTCCTTAGTTCTGGAATTGCAGACTCTGCACCCATACCTGGCTCTCATATTCTATTCTCTCTCTCTCTGGAAGCAGTGCTGGGAATACATCCTCTGTACTGTCATGGCTTCCTGACTATGGATGCTAAATGACTGATGGTCTGAGTTCCTCCTGCCATTGCTTCCCACCCCTGATGGGCTGTACACTTAAACCGAGTAAAAAATAAACCCTTCCTTCCTTAAGCTGATTTTCCTATATATTTTATCAGAGAAAGAAAATTAATTAATATAACACACAAAAGGGAATAGTAAGTTAAGAAATTACTAGTGGGGCTGGAGGAATAGCTCAGTGGTTAAGAGCACTGACTGCTCTTGCAGAGGGCCCAACATCTAACAATCATCCATAACTACAGTTCTAGAGGATCTGACACCCTCTTCTGATCTCTGTGGGCACTGGACAACACGGTGCGCTTACATGCATTCAGGCAATACACTCATACACATAAAAAAAATAAATTACTAGCCAGGTATTTGTAAATAATCACCACAGTAAGATTTAAAAATGAAACAGATTTAAAGTACTTCAAAAAAAGTAGCACGTCTAGGGTTTTGTTTATAAATTGTTCAGAACTGTAGATATTAACTTAAATTAATATTAGAATGTTGACATCAGCCATTAAAGAAACAGAAACAATATGTATCTATGGTGTAGTAAAGAAAGGAGGATGAGTAAAAATCAAAGAGCCAAGACATAAGGGAAGCAAAGCATATTAAAGGAACGCCAGTAGGGTTGGGGAGTCAGTAGAGTGCTGGCCTTGGGAGCGTGCAAGTGTGAGGACCTGAGTGCCATCTCCAGAGCCCATGTCAAAAAGCCAGTCTTGGTAGGATGTGCTTGTAATCTCAGCACTGGGAAAATGGAGACAAGCAGAACCCTGGACTCACTGGTCAGGCAGTCTAGAACTCGGAGAGCAACGGTTTCCAGCGAGAGACTCTGTCTCTCAGAAAACCAAGTGCTTGAAGAATGAATTTCCTCTGGCCTCCACGCAGAAAAACACATGTCCTGCACACAACAAACACAACACACACACACACACACACTATTGCTCTCTGCAAAAAAGAAGCTTCTTGCTCAAGGATGAAAGCAGCCCAGGTCTACGGATATCAAGAGAAATATTTAGAGGGCACTATCCCAGAGCCTATGATCTCTCCAGCTATGGGCTTTCAACCAGGACTACAGAACCAGGTGTGGAATTCCCTCTCGTGGAGCAGGCCTCAGATCCAATCAGAGAGTAGTCAGTGATACCGTAACAGTCATGCCGTGTTTGCACCGATGACCAGATTTTCCCTGGCAGGCCCATATTGTATTGTGTGTGTATGGTCTAGCTCTGGGCAAGATCATTGACGTCTTTCCTCCCCCAGCAGCCTGAATAGCACCTTCTGGCACTATGAAAGCTAGCCAGCAAGCAGAGAGTTTCTCATTCAGTTCGACATTGATTTCACTATGCCCTGTAGCCAAAGTATGCAGTACCTTCAGTAACAGGGTCTTATCATATAGTTTTGGTGGGTAACAAGGACAATGGCAATAGCCCCTTGATGTTTTGGAGACCTCTGGGCCTCTTCGATCAGTAATTCACAGGAAGGCATCCCATGCCTTGCACTGCAATGTTAATTTAATAACCTACGTATTTTAGGAGTGACACTGTCCACCCATTCAGACTTTAAAAAAAAAGTTCTGTTTTGAAATTAGCTGACTAACTAGTGGGTTTCAGTAAGGCTTTCACAGTGTGTTCCTAGTTCTGGTTAGCCCAGTTCCTTCCCGGCTCTCTGCCCTGGCTTCCAGCCCCGCTGCTGCTTCATCTTCAGCCCCAGATTTCTCCTTCTTTCATATCGTATGTGCTCTATGCCCTTCCAACTGTAGTTCTTAGTTTTGAGATAGTAGGTTTCCACAGGGCTTTTCACACACCCTTCCTTTAGGGTAACTTTCCTCGCCGCCCCTGACGACCCCCCTCACTCCTGTGACCCTCCTGCCTTAAGCCTTTCCATCCCTGGTATCGGGTTTTACATTCCCATTATTCCTAAAACACGTCTAAACATAAGGACACACAATAGTTAAGACTAAAAGAGCATAGCAGTATACCAGGAAGGCAGTAATACAGAGGCTTGCCTCACTGCATTAATATTAGACAAAATGGATTTAAAGATGAAACACTATTAGGAGGAAGATAATTCTAAACTGGAGGGATGATATATATAGCAACAAGTATTGAAACATTTTAAAATAAATCTCAGTAATGGAGAAATCAAACAGGTAAATTATTTAGAAGGCTATGAAAAATTTATATAATTTATATAATTGCTTGATGCAGTAAATGCAAACAAAATCCTGAAACTAAAAATAGAGGTTAAGCACACACACATACACAACACACACACACACACAAACACATTTTGTACTGTTCAACAAAGGAAAACTACACTGAAGCTTAACCCTTTAGGCAAGGTAAAACAATGTGAATCTCAGCTAAAATCAATAGCAGTCTGGTTAAGATGGACATTAAAATCAGCTGGGACTCTGGCCTTTATTAGGAGACTCTTTTAATCCCTTCTTAGAAACAACTATTGATATTTCTCTCACAATCGTTTGCTGATGGCTGTCTAGAATCTTGAATATCTCTGTGTAGCTAATTTCCATACAGTTGACTTAAATGATCCCAGAAAGGCAGCATTACACTGTACTGATTGATGCTCATTCTAAAAATCGGAATTCTACAAAACAAATCTTGATTCAACAACATAAGAACTGGAAAATTATCTATTATCTCTACCACAGCTCTAGAGGAAGAGAATTAAAAGAAAGAACTAAGAATTCAGAGTTTCCACAAGCATTTTCCAAGACAGGTTATTCTTTAACCCTGGTAACAAGCAACTCCTTCTATTGACTGGGAACTCTTTCAGTATGTGAAGGGTGACTCCCCTCACTGGACTGCACTTTTGCAAATCAACCAAACATTAGCAATCTCTCTCTCTCTCTCTCTCTCTCACTCAGAATAGTTCTAGTCTCTAAGGATATATCACTGATATCAGCTGTTGTCTTCACAGAACATAAATTACAATGGTTATTATACTAGAATCAGCCCAAAAAAGAAAAGCTTGGGTTAGGATGCTGTCAGATGCCAAAAGGGCAGACTGGAGAAATGTTTAGAAGGAAATTGGGATGCAGTGAGTGGTTGGAGATTAAGGTGAACGGTAGGAAATGGAATTACGATGTGAGAGGATTTTATCCTTAGTGTGGGTAAATGGCAGTTTCATTCCATGACACACGAGACTATCTGACAATATTAATGGAATTTGTAAATAGCACTTAAATCTAACTTTAACCATTTACATTGGAAAGAACTAAATTTATTTAGCTAAACATTTAACCCTCTAATTTAGAAAAAAAAAGTAGATTAAAATAATAATAAAGGAAAGAATAAACCTATATCTAGCAGTTGTAAAAATACTGGTAATTAGAATGTATATACAATAGGATCAAATACTAAAATTAGAAGCTGGCAGTGAGCTCAGTGGTATGAATTTTGTCAATAAGTGTGAAATTAATTCAATTTAAAGAAATTGAATCAGTACAAATCTCTGCCCTGGAAAAACATTCTTTATTAAGTTAAACAGAAAACACTTTACAAACATTCCTCAAATTGATCGTTCTAATCTTATATAATCTTCACCAGAAAACAAAATAAACAAACAGAAAAAAAAATATGAAAAAGACAGCATGAGACCACAAAGTTATTGCCAGCTTGACTCAGGAATATACATTCAAAAGTCTTAAAATTTTCATAAGCTAGATCATGCAATGTTATAGGACAAATATAGAATTTATTTAACAAACTAAATTTAGTTTTGTTTTCACAAATGTTTTGTCAATATGGTAAGGTCTGTGATCCCTTCTCAGAACATTATTTCTAAAGAAAAAAAATAAAATCAAAAGGATTCAAAAGCAAGTCAGCTATATCGAAAAGCGGCCATCAAAACATAAAAAGGCAATTTGTGGCCTGGTGAGATGGCTCAGCTAGTAAAGGCTCTTGCTGCCAAGTCTGACGATCCGAGTTCCATCCCATGAAGCCTCGTGGTGGGCATCTCCATGCAAGTTGTTCTCTGACCTTTACACATAGCACCGTGGAACGTGTGCAATCCCCTCCACCCCCCATGAGTAAATGAACAGGAAAAAACACACAAAAGCAATTTGAGATATAGTAATATGGTAAATAAGGAATTCAATGGTGACTCCAATAAATGCCAAGTTTTTAAAGCACTTGTGTATATAAACAACTTGAGACAGTGATAAGAATTGTATTTTTATGTAAAATTGCCTGTGGTTTCTAACAATAACGTGCGGTAGTCCACTGTGGCTTGGTGCCTGAGAGAATAATGAATTTCAGTTAAAGCTTAATAAAAAGAAAGGCTCACATACTTCCCATTCACTTCATGGGCTTTCTTGTGCTTCCAACATGGTGAACTGTGCCCCACACACTTTGTGTTTGAAAACAGTCCCCACCCAATGGTGCGGTTTTGGAAGATTGTGAATCCTTTAGGAGGGGGAATCCTCAGGAGGAAGTGGGTCACTGGAGACAGCCTTGAGGTTTTATAGCTCACTTCCAGTCTGCTCTCCGTTCCCTGTTCCAAGATGTGAAGCGCTCAGCTGTGCGCGCCTCCCACGGCCGCACTGCCCGTCACCATGCCTTCGCCTTCCTGATGGGCTGTGTCCCCTCAAACTTTTCCAAGGTTAGGTTGCTTCTTGCTAAGTATTTAGTTACACAACAACAAGAAAACAATTGACACAGACCCGTTTGGTCTCCAGACACACCTGCAATAGAGCAGAAGAACACAGGTCAAAATTCTGATTGAGAGGGCTGGAGAGATGGATCAGCAGTTAAGAGCACTGGCTGCTCTTGCAGAACTTGTTCAGTTCCCAGCACCCACATGGCGGTTCACAATCATTGGTAGCTCCAGTTTAAGGGATCTGATGTCCTCTATGGACATTGCAGTCACGGGGTGCACTTACATACATACATGGAAAACACTCACACACATAAAATAAAAATAAATTAGTTGAAAATATTAAAAAATTCTGACTGAGAAATATTAGCAGAAACATTTCAGCCTTTTCATTATGAGGCTGCCATTTAAATCACTGGCTGCTCTTGCAGAGGACCCGGGTTCGAATTCCAGCACCCACATGGCTGCTAACACCTGTTCATAACTCTAGTTCCAGGGGATCTGACAGTCTCTTCTGACTTCTGCAACCACTGCACAACTTGGGGCTATTTACATACATACAGGCAATACACTCATACACATAAAAATAATAAAAATAAGCTGGGCGTGGTGGTGCACTTTAATCCCAGCACTCAGGAGACAGAGGTGGCTCTCTGTGAGTTTAGGCCAGCCTGGTCTACATAGCCAGTTCCAGGACAGCTGGAGCTACAAGGGGACCTTGTCTCAAAAAGATAAAAAATAAAGAAAAAAAAAAAAGAAAGAGAATCAGAAGAGGTGGGGATCAAGAAAGAGGAGGAAATAATTTCAAGAATGAAGGAATAGTTGTTTCATTAGCTCATGAAAAATAAAAAAGGAAGTGATGACTGGATTTAGCAAGAGAGATCACTAGTGACGTAAGACAGTTCATTAAGTGGGAGCAGGTCTCTTAGGGCAGCGAGGAAGAAGTCAAACTGAAGCAGCTTAAGGAATGGATGGGAAGGAGAGACAGACACTTACTTCACAGAAGGCCAAGCTCAAAGGC